>CM076672.1:24095386-24112886 GCA_038501925.1 Xenopus petersii | reverse complement strand
TTGGTCAGAGTTATATTTATTTTTTGAATTTCATATTTTATTTCTTGAATAAAAAAGGATTAAATATTCCACAAAATAGGAAAAAAATATATAATCCCAACCCCATGTTAGATAAAAGGCTATTTTTGTTGGTTTTGGAAATAAATGATTCTACCACGAAATTCTCCCCCTCTAATTATTTTCTTGATCTTTAACCTCTAGTATTAAAAAGGTCAGTGAAAATGAGGATCTTACTGAGGCCTCTGACAGGGACCAGGAATGTCAGTCCTTGCTACTCCCTGAATCACTGCCCAACAGTCAATATGAATGTTACTTTTTTAAAAATTTTATTTTTGGTAGAATACCCCTGCATTATAAATTAAGTCTATAAATACTAAATACTAAATAATCATTTATGGACAGAGTAAAAAAAAAAAATACTTCTCTGTATTTAGTGATTATTTAATATTATGGAACTATTTAAATCTTGCCCAAATCACTTTTAAAAAAACAAAAACACCTTCTCCTAATTTATCTCTTTTTATATAATCTCAACGAATTTTTCATACCCAGTGAGAGTATGAGCTCCTCGGGCAGAGCTGGTTAATAGACTTCTTCAAATACCTCGGTATATAATAGATCGAATGCATTTTAAAGGACCAGTAACATTAAATGTTTTTTCTTTTTAAAAAATCGTTAGTATATATCGAAAATAAAACACCAAGACAGTTTATACTGTAAAATCGCCTAAGCACTGCACATCTGGGACCATAGAAATAACCAGCACACAAGTCTTGTGAACTATGTGTATTCCAGCAGTCCAATATACAGTTTATAGAAATATAAAACGACCAACTTAAATGTGTTTTCCATGCAAAAAAAAAAAAAAAAAAAAAATATATATATATATATGTTCAGTAAAATTAATATATTTTTTTTATCTACTACAACTCAGTTTTAGGGAATGAGAGATGATCTCTTACACTTTTATGATTTTAAGAAGAAAGAAAAAACTTTTGGCTAGTAGCTTAAGAAAGAAAAAAAAAGTACAAAGCACCCTTCTCCTTACATATATAGTGACACTGTTTGTTAATGATTTTAGGGAAAATCTATATACATATATATATATATATATATATATATATATATGATGAATAGAAGATCAGCACACTCTATATATATATATATATATATATATATATATATATATATATATATATATATATATATACACATACATACATTATTGTATATATGTATATATATATATTTGTATTATTAATGTGTGTATACATATATATAATTTGTATTTTATATATATATATATATATATATATATATATATATATATATATATATATAAAAACAACAATGGATAAAAGTTTTTTCCTTCCCTGATGAAGGTTCTGAAATAGAGCCGAAACGTTGGACACAATAAACCTGTTATAGTTTATCCATTGTTGTTTTTGATATTGCTGCTTGACTCGGAATGCTGTCACCTTCGGATTTATACACTGTATTTACTACGGACTGGCACCCAGACTTGGACTTTGCTTATGGTGTGCGTTCCTTTTGGACTACTATATATATATATATATATATATATATATATATATATATATATATATATATATATATATATACACATACACATTATTTTATATATATATATTATATTTATATATATATATATATATATAATATATATTATTGTATATATTGCATAGTATTGTATTAGATCCTTTAAGAAAAGTAAATAATTTAAAACTGACATAATTCAGTAGAAATTCCATATTTGCTGGTGCTGTTTTACTATCTATCTATCTATCTATCTATATATATATATATATATATATATATATATATATATATATATATATATATATATATATCATTCAGATGTTTGAATAGAGCAAACATGTACAGTAACTGGCCTAAATAAATTAGCTTAGATAGACTCTATCATTGCTCAGTATTCTGGATATTTGTGCAGAGCTCGGTTGACACGGATATGACACCATTGAACAGACATGGGATTTCTTTGGAAGTATAAAAAGAAAATGTTTAATAGCGATTTTTTTTGTGTTTTTTTTTTTTTTTGCAGTAATTCCAGGTAATCGTTATTGCACGTCTTGTATTGAGAGGCATAGAAGGAAGTAGATAATATAAGAAGCTGATATGCTGTTAATAAAAAATAGGCCTTGTGGAAACGTCCCCCATGGAGTCATTAGACAAGTGCAGTCATCTGAGATCTAATAAAGGGCACAGAGGTTGGGATGGAGGCCAGGGGGTAGTTCATTGGTTTGGAGAAACCTACTAGTGCTGCTGGGGAGACATGGGGCAAGTTGAAGCCCATGGAGGCAGCAGGTGAGTTCTCATGGTACAGAATTGGGACCCTTACTATCCTTTGGGAAGTGTGTGAGATGTTTGCAGCCTCCAGGTCTGCAGCCAGTTGCCTTTTCCATTTGTTCCTCCGGTTCTGAAACCAAATTTTGACTTGGGTCTCTGTGAGGTGGAGGGAGACTGCCAGGCCGGCCCTTTCTGAGCTGCTCAAGTACCTTTTCATGTCAAAAGTGGACTCCAGCTGGAAGACTTGGCTCCTACTGAACACAGTGCGAGTCTTCTTCTTGCGAGAAGACCTCTGGTCTGAGTCCTGTTCTGCCTTCTCCTCCTCATCCTCCTCCTCCTCTTTACATGCAAAGTCTTCTCTCCTTTCTCCAGGGCTCTCACTGAGCTTCCTCAGCCCCCTGCTCTGGCCCTCGCCTGATTCTGCCATCTCTGGGGAATCTCTGTCACTTGCTGCACCAAAACAGGGAGAAACGAATTACAAATGAAATGTAACACAAAATCCTCTTGTATTCTAGTCAGTTATATACATTAGTGCATGGGATGAAAATGTGGCATTAGATCTCTCTTCTAGCTCTAAATAAATATATATATATATATATTATTCACAAGTGATTTTAGCAGGGAGTTGTGGTCTTGAAAAAGATCTTGAGAACAGACCGAAACGTTGAACCTCTGGATTAAATAAAATATTGGACTTTTAAAGAATTTTTCAAAGCTTCCCTAAGTGCACCTTCATGTTTTGATGTTTGTAAGGAGTTCTGCTTGGTAGCACCGGGGTCATGATTTTTTTGTTACTAGTGTGACATTGTATTTTCTTTTGAGTTTAACAAGACCTTTCGAAATCTCTGTATATAAATATATATATCTCATTATTATTCGTACATACTGCACATACATTCCATATTCGTTTACGCAAACAGTTGGCTGAATAGGAGGTAAAGGATTTGCAATGTAAATCTGCCCTTTTGTCATATCTGTCTCTAACTGGACAGGCTAATAATTTGAATTTATTTTTTATCTAGAACAAATAAGAATTTGTGATAAGTCACTTTACAAAAAAGAGAGAAAGAGATTATGGAGAGATTTGGTAAAAAAAAAAATGTCGCCTATGTGCCGGTCCTTTTTTACCCACAGACCTGTCTTATTTCCCTTTTAAATGTATTCAATTATTAGCCATCTATATTTACATTATAAATGTGTATGAGTCTGTACATTTGCTGGTAGTTCTTGTATTGCAAAATGTTTTGGACCATTTTTTTTAAACTATATATATATTTATATTTATGTTTAAATGAAACTAAATCTGCGTGAATCACATTTAATCCAATAATCAAAAATCTAGGACCGTAAACTGGTAGAAGCCGTTTAACTTAGTTTTATATAATAATTGTTTTATTTTAAATTCATACAATGCCTTAACTGTATCTCCTATACCAAGAGAGAGAGAGAGAGAGAGAGAGAGAGAGAGAGAGATGGATAGATAGATAGATAGATAGATAGATAGATAGATAGATAGATAGATAGATAGATAGATAGATAGATAGATAGATAGATAGATAGAGAAGATAGATAGATAGATATAGAGAGAGAGACAGAGATGAGAGAGAGAGACCGATAGACAGACAGATAGAGAGAAAGAATAAATAGATAAAGAGAGAGCGAACGAGATAGAGAGATAGACAGATAGAGAGCGAGAGAGAGAGGTGGATAGACAGATAGATGGATAGATAGATAGATAGATAGATAGATAGATAGATAGATAGATAGATAGATAGATAGATAGATAGATAGATAGATATAAACTGCACCTATTTATTAATTACGTATCCTCTAGAATTATCCTAGAATATAATTGCCAATGTTACATTCATGCCCCCCCCAACTGATTTCTGCAGAATTTTAAGATAAACAACTAAAATAACATGGAACACAATGATTTGTTACATTTGTGTAACCACTGAAGAGTGTGACAATAGTCAGAACCTTGGGCTCCAGACTCCCAACTCCGACCTGAGGCCGTAACCGGAATGATAAAGGATTGAGGTGCAGGTTCTCAATTCCGATCCAATCCAGATTAGCTGGATATAAAGTGGGATTTTAATCCTGCTTCCCCCGCACCAAGGCTTTACGCCACTTACACTTACTTTATTTTTACCCCCAAACATTCTGACAGATCTAAAAAGAAACCGTTGCTCCCCACTAGGCAGTGGAAGCGTTTACCCCAGCATAACACACCAGGAAAGCCATACAAGGTAAATCATTTTTAATACAGTAATTGGTATGGCAGCTCCAACCCAGGTCTGGGGGAGATTGTGTCCGGTTAATTAGATTCTCTCTACACCATTTCCACTGACTCCCTCTCTGACTTCATTGCTTTCTAGAAGAGGAAGCCAGGACACATGAAAGGTTCACATAAATACAACTGTCAGTAATGAGCTGACACTTACTCTCAGGGCTCGTGCATCCTATGTAAGTGGCCTGCGCCCTTCTGTACCACTCCATGGTGTTCTCTCTGAGAGGGTAACTGTAATGGTACGGGGAGATCTGACAGCACAACGAGCTGAAATGGCCGCCTGCGAGCTCAGTGGACTGTGAATGGTGCCCAGAGCCTGCCTCTTCGCGCTTCTTCTCCTTATTCGATTCGGTGCCCAGGAGATTCTCGATGAAGAAAGAAGACACCCTGGCAGTGGTGGTGGTGGTGGTGGTGCTTTGGGTTTCCGTAGAGTCATCGGGCATCTTGATAACAGTGTGGTCCCTGCCGGGAATGTAAGTGGAGCAGACTGATGGCTCTGTGCGCACCGTTGTACCCAGAGGATGAGCTGCGCGCCGCGTAATATTCCTTCTCTCTCCGCGCTCAGTCCCAGGATGCGCCTCCTGACCCTTCTCTACTCCCGGAGAGGCTGCTGAGCTCTGGGCGATCACTCTCACATCGCTGCTCCCAATAAAAAGCCTCAAATGGGAACGATAAGAGGCAAATAAAAATGTCCTGCGAGTTAAACGCTTGGCACAGAAAAAGAGACTTCTCCAAATGGGCGAGCAGCGCTCAGTAAATTGGATTATTCAAGGAAAATAAGAGAGAATTAGTGTCGATGAGTTCACTTCTCTGCTTAGTAGTGTGTGTGCCTGGGGGCCCTAGAAGTGCTTGTCAGTCAGGAGCTTTATTTAGGTCAATTAGGGAAGCAAATCAAACTGCAGGAAAGAGGGAGGCAAATGCTGGAATTCCCAGGAGTAGGAGGGAGACAGAGCGGGGTGGGGGAGAATTAAAAGGCCAGGGAGGGAAGGGGAGGGGAGAAGGAGAGCAAAGGGGTGAGGTTTGAGAGAAAAGGAGAAGCAGAAAGAGAAAGCGAGTGAGAGGGTAGGTATGGGGTAAGTGATCCCAGATAAAGAAGGAGAGGCGCAAAACGAACAGAGGGACAGAGGGACACCAGAAAGAGAAGGGGAACGTGTGTATGGGGTACAAAGATGATTCATTATTAGGCAAAATCCCAGTGCAAGTACATGTTGGACTGAGCTCTCCCAATGCAGGTATAGGGCTTGAGTTCTCTGCCCAGTACTTGTTGGGCTGAATGCTCTCTCATCACAGGTATATTTTAGTCTGAGAGCCCCCAGTACATGTATATGTTGGACTGAATGCCCCCCACATTATATAAGACTGATTGTTCCTCCAGTCCAGTACAAGTATATGTGAGGGTAATGTTCTCCAATTGCCCTTTTACATCAGACACCCCCAGTATTATGTAGTTTCAGTGCGTAATGTTCACCACTAAATACCAAATTTTATATGGGTTCCTGGCTTCCTAGTTGTTAGGAGAGTGTCAGTGAAATATTCATCTGTTAGAGCAGGTAAGTATGGGGTAACCTTTGTACAGGCATCTTGCCCTCCTCGTCCTGCTGGGCATGAGCCTATTCTCCTTTGTATTACACATCATCTATGTATCTAGTTATTATGGACCAGTGTGTAAAAATGAGAGATTAGGGACAGTTTGTATCAGTAATTCATACACTCATTACATACAATAATGCAAGAAAATGTAATTCTAAGCAACTACTTGGAATAAAATAAGTACTTAAAATTAAACAAGTCAGTGGTTTTATAGTCAAACGTAAATGCAACGGCAATTAAAAGCAATATTCTTTATCCATTATGCTCACACCTGATTTTGACCCTAGAAAAGATGTAGCTACAGTAGCTGGAGTCACAGCCCATCAGGAGCCAAAAATATCAGGGCCCAGAATATCCACAAGACCACAGAGTTGTATAATATACAAATACATTATGCCAATGAATATGTGAAATGAATGTATAACAGGAAAGTTTTGGGTAGGCATTACCTTGAACACTACTACAGTCCTCCAGCTTGAGGGCACACAACCCTCACTCTAGCATAGAGAAACTATAGTTTTCAACCCTCTTCCCAGCTTGTGGCTACATCATGACCCGTAGGACTGCTGGTCATGGTGTGACCCCAGGCTGGGAGTAAGACTGCTGGTCATGGTGTGGCTGCAGACTGATAGTAGGACTACTGTTCATGGTGTGGCTCAGACTGGGAGTAGGATTGCTGGTCATGGTGTGGCTCAGACTGGGAGTAGGACTGCTGGTCATGGTGTGGCTCAGACTGGGGGTAGGACTGCTGGTCATGGTGTGGCTCAGACTGATAGTAGGACTGCTGGTCATGGTGTGGCTCAGACTGTGAGTAGGACTGCTGGTCATGGTGTGGCCCCAGACTGATAGTAGGACTGCTGGTCATGGTGTGGCCCTAGGCTGGGAGTAGGACTGCTGGTCATGGTGTGGCCCCAGACTGATAGTAGGACTGCTGGTCATGGTGTTGCCCTAGGCTGGGAGTAGGACTGCTGGTCATGGTGTGGCCCCAGGCTGATAGTAGGACTGCTGGTCATGGTGTAGCCCCAGGCTGGGAGTAGGACTGGTGGTCATGGTGTGGCTCAGACTGGGAGTAGGACTGCTGGTCATGGTGTGGCCCCAGACTGGGAGTAGGACTGCTGGTCATGGTGTGGCCCCAAACTGGGAGTAGGACTGCTGGTCATGATGTGGCCCCAAACTGGGAGTAGGACTGCTGGTCATGATGTGGCCCCAAACTGGGAGTAGGACTGCTGGTCATGGTGTGGCCCCAAACTGGGAGTAGGACTGCTGGTCATGATGTGGCCGCAGGCTGGGAAGAGAGTTGAAGACTATAGTGTCTCTATGCTGGAGTGAGGGTTACAGACTATAGTGTGCCCTCAGGCTGAGGGCTGTTGTAGTGTATACGAGAGTTCCTACCCAAAACCTTCCCATTATATTATATTTATTATATTATGCTATTATTATACTATTATATTATTATGTATTTCGCATATTCATTGGCTTGACCTGGGGCTACACTATGGTCCTACTCCCAGCCCGAGGACACATGATAACGTGCAGCCCAGTTCCCAGCATGGGGGCCCAGTATAACCTGCAGCCGTGTCCCCATTCTGCGCACAGACGGTCAGTCCCCCATCTCCAGCCTCTTCTTTCAGCTGAGTGGGATCTGTCCAGTGTAGCAGAAAGACAATCGCGTGTGACAGACAATGTTGCACACTCCAGCGGCTTCTCTCCCCCATTACACGAGACCCTCTATGTTACTCTCCTGCATGTGGATTTGCTCACTGGGTTCCGAGCTGATTTCTGATGTCACTGCTACATTTCACTCATCACACACTGTGGAATATTCATGTGCCAGGCTCCGGTATAGGTGGCGCCAGGCTGAATGAGAGAAGCTGCACTTTAGCTCCGGGCAGGTGAGTAAACGCAGCGCGGGCGCAGTGACGCAAAACCCTTGTTTGTGTGGCCAGTGACGTCAAGTTCTCTCTTCTTCCGACAGTGACGCAATGCTGTCGGCCTTTCCAATAGGAGCGCACGGTTCTCTGGTCTCTGTGTTACGCCAAATAGAGATTAGAGATAATATTCTTACTGAAATTGTTGCTAAATTTTTGTCGCGTTTTGTCTAAAAACCATTGTTCTCTTTAAATCCGGGGGTCGGAGCAACAAGGGAGAATCTGCTGCCTATGTCACTAATAATATATGTACATATACACACACATATATATTGGCAAACAAACCGCACTCCATGATTTTTAGTGAAAAAAACAAACTTGGTGTTTTATTTTTCATTCAATTTGATTGAAGATTTATATATATATATATATATATATATATATATATATATATATATATATATATATATATATACACACACACATATATATATATTTTTTGTAATATAATAGGAAAACAACTGACAGGCCAGCAAATGCCAGCATGTCCTTCCATTGATTGTCAGCTCCACAGTCAATTCCAACTCTTTTTTTTTTTTGCTGTACAGTATTTACACAATTTCTGTATTTCTGTATTATTCTTGCTGGTATATATATATTTATATTTCAATTTCAAATATCTGTAGAAATAGTAATGTGGATGTAGCACTTGAACATCTGAATTACATCTCAGTTATCAATGTAGTTGAGTAAATGTTCATTGATATATTACAATATTAGACAGTATTATGATATAGTAATGGAGAGCAATATTATTTCAAAGTAAGCGACAATGTACTGTAACCTATATGCAATTTATATACCATATATTTATCGACGCAATCTCAACCATTCAACTGGCAGCCTGATATAGATCATTACACTTCATTACATTTTGAGTGGATGATATTCTATGGACTCGGCCGATCTGTGCACTAATCGCTGAGTAATAAATCTGAAGCAGATCAGCTGCTGATGAATGTGGATAAATGGGAAGGTTGGACATTAAGCGACTCCAGACTGCGAATATAAATCATCCAATCAGTCACTGTCCTTGGGTCAGGGCTAAATACTGTGGGTAACTATTTTAACGAGTAGTGATGGGCAAATAAATTCACCAGGCGTGAATTTGCGGTGAAAATTCCTCTGCGGAAATTTTTTTTTTGGAAAACCCGTTGCGCGTCAACACTTTTTTGATGCCCAGAAAATAGAAATTAAAAAATTGTAAGAAAACAAAGTTAGTCCTTGGGCCAGTTCACTCCTGCCGATCCTGCTTCAGTCTCTCAACTGTAGTTTTGTTATATATGTGTAAGAAATGGATCAGCGCCAGGTCCAGACTGAGAATTAAAATAGGCCCTGGCATTTCAGGTACACAGAGGTCCAAACAGCCCCCACCGGCCCACTAAATATTGACTTTCTATGGCACCTTATAGCAGCCCCTCTGGCATTTGCCAGAACCCACAGATTGTCAGTCCAGGAATGATCATGGCCTCTGGCAACAGAGAAAACAAACAACAGAGAAATACAAAGTATATAGTGTATTATTTCCAAAATTCAAATTATGTACTGAGTGCTGAAATGGGGAAATAGTGCTATAGCTGATTACTTCTCCTTTAAATTCAGATTGAACCATCCAAAAGGATATCAAGTGCGCTTCCCCTTTAAACAGCCATTAAATCCTCTTTATCGTGCACCTGTGATTTTTACAGGTATTTCCACCGAGAGCGAGTGAAATGCCTTCTTACGAGAGAGTGGTATTAAACTTGCATATAATGTTATATGTGCTGCGTAGTTCTCCTCCTCTGAAACTCCGTGGGTATCCCCATATAAAACAGGAAATATATAGTGTAATCCGTTTTATTTTTATTAAAAAAAATTTGCACTCACATTTTTTTTCATTAAAAAAGCGTTGGTAAGCAGACTTTCTTTACAGGTTGCCCAGTTATATCCGGGATAGGGGTACTGCCGGCTTCCCCGTCTCCCTCGTGGCTTTCCCATGAGCCATGAGCAATGCTAAGGAGACAGCGGGAGCGTAGGGAGATTAATGCATGGCTCCAGCTCCAGATTTAAAGGCTGTTTAAAGGGGAAGCACACTTGATATCCTTTTGGATGGTTCAATCTGAATTTAAAGGAGAAGTAATCAGCTATAGCACTATTTCCCCAAATACTAAACTATATACTTTTATTTCTCTGTTGTTTGTTTTCTCCGTTGCTAGAGGCACTGATCCATTTCTTACACAACTATTCTGATGCCCATTGACTTTAATGCCGGCGTCAAAATTGATGCGGGCGTCAATTTTCGAGTTTCGCCATTTTTTTGCCGTTTCGGTGAAGCAAAACGGGAGAAATTTGCCCATCACTATATCACGAGTAGTGATGGATGAATAAATTCGCCAGGCTCTACTTTGTGGCAAATTTCTGCATTTCACCCCCAGCGAATAAATTCAATAAAATTGTTGCGCTTCAAAATTATTCGGAGGCCAATTGACTTTAATGCATTTGGCCAAAATAGCCGTCCATTAACTTCAATAGGTTTTGCAAATTTTTCACCCCTTTGCAAATTTTTCACAAATTCCGTGGAAAATCACGAATTTTTTAGCAAAGTGAAAAGGGACAAATTCACCCATCATTATTCACAAGTAGTTTAGGGTGAATATTTGCTCAGGCCCCATGCGACTGTCTGAGGTGGGAGGATGAATCAGTCGCAGACGTTGGGATTTCTACCTATCGCTAAAAATTCTCTCTTTGTTTCAAATAGTTTATTCTGTATTTCTTGCCCATAGAAAAAAATTTGTGGATACAGGGGAGAGTTGATTTGCTGGCTGCTCTATGAATTCTCTGCCTATACACTAAATAATGAATAAACAAATAAAATAATGGAGCGGCCCTTCTACCTGCCCTTGCTGATACCCCTAGTCTTTAGTATGTAGTAGATCTGCCATTAAATATGGAATTTGTTGTGCATGCTCAGGCTTGCCCATATACTACACAAGAGAATTGATTAACCTGTTAAAAATATCCTTGTAAACCACTGATGTAATAGTTACAACTGAGCAAATTTTTTCGCCAGGCATGAATTCGCTGCGGAATTCTGCATTTTTGCCGAAAGACTAAAAAGTCGCTGCAAGAAAAAAAACCATTGACTAATGGGGTAAGGGCACAAGGGCACACGCTAAGATTCGAGGAGACCCAGGTGACAAATCGCCTCTTCTTTGGGCAACTAATCTCTCCGAAAAGACTTTCTGCTGGCTAGAATCTAAAGAATCTAATTTTACTCGTGAGGAAACTTCGGGCGACTTCGGAAACAAATCGCCATCCCACCGGATATTTAGATTCTAGCTGTCGGGAAGGCCTTTCGGGGAGATTAGTCGCCCAAAGAAGAGACGATTTATCGCCGGGCGACTAAATCTCCCCGAATCTTAGCATGTGCCCCTACCCTAATGCATTTTCAGTGATAAATGAACTTGAGAAAAAAATGCACATTGACTTGCGTTTGGAAAAAAAAATCGCAGACACAAAGAAGTTGTTAAGACAAAAAAGTCACGGCAAGAAGAAATGCCCATTGACTTTAATACATTTGGAATTAGGAAGAAAAAGTCGTGCATCGAATATTGACCTCAATGCGTTTGACAAATTTTTCACAGTTTCACCAAATTTTCGGCAAAATGGGACAGATTCGCTCGTCGCTATTCACGCTTAGTGATATCATGGTTTCATTGGAAACCTGTGATTTATAAGACACCCTGCACTTTAAATATATGAAAAGTCCCTTGGAGTTCCCCAGCTTGTGTAAAACCTTCAGTCTCCTGCTTTCATATGACCATGTTACTCCTTGGGTTACTACAGATATGGGACCTGTTATCCAGAATTCTCCGGACCTGGGGTTTTCTGCATAAGGGGTCTTTCTGTAATTTGGACCTGCTACTAAAAAAATATTTGTATAAAACCAATAGGATTGTTCTGCCTCCCTAAGGATTGATTATGTTACTTGTAATCAGGTATAAGATAATTATTATTATTATAGACAAAAGGGAGCTATTGCTACATTGTTACAGAAGCCAGAGCCTGGAGTGCAGAGACTTTAAACAATAAAAAATATAAACAATATATAAATGTAAAAAATCAGACAGATACTGTGTACAGTAGCAAATACATTTACACATAACATTGTTTCTCCCTCTGTTTTTTGGGTTGAGTTCCCCTTTACTGCTCATGAAGCATCTAACTTTAACCACGGGAGTAACGTGCGAGTAATCCTTATAAACCAATCAGAATTAAAACAGCTTGAAAGCAAACATCTGATTGGTCACTATGACATACTAGAGGTCCCATATAGAGCATTACTGACACCACAAAATAGATGAATAAGAATACTACTGTGTAACTAGTGGGAGTCTCAAGATCTCCCTATTGTTAAAGGGACATTGTCATGGGAAAACATGTTTCATGTTCAAAACACATCAGTTAACAGTGCTCTTCCAGAAGAATACTGCAGTTAAATCCATTTTTCAAAAGAGCAAACTGTTTTTTTTTATATTTAATTTAGAAATCTGACATGGGGCTAGACATATTGTCTGTTTCCCAGCTGCCCCCAGTCATGTGACTTGTGCTCTGATAAACTTCAGTCACTCTTTACTGCTGTACTGCAATTTGGAGTGAAATCACCCCACCCCCAGCAGCCTTACAAAAGAATAATGGGAAGGTAACCAGATAACAGCTCCCTAACACAAGATAACAGCTGCCTGGTTGATCTAAGAACAACACTCAAAAAGCCAAGTCCCACTGAGATACATTCAGTTACAATAAGTAGGAGAAATAACAGTCTGCCAGAAAGTAGTTCCATCCTAAAGTGCAGGCACAAGTCACATGACTGGGGGCAGCTGGGAAATTGACAAAATGTCTAGCCCCATGTCAGATTTCAAAATTGAATATAAAAAAATCTGTTTGCTCTTTTGAGAAATGGATTTCAGTGCAGAATTCTGCTGGAGCAACACTATTAACTGATGTGTTTTGGAAAAAAACATGTTTTCCCACGACAGTATCCCTGAAAGAAAATATACAGAAGAAAGATGACCAGCCGGGCACTTACCTGCATATGGATTTCTGTGCTGTGAGAGAGGAGCCAGTGCTGGGATGGAGTTGCCTTTGGTCTTCATTATGTCACAGATGTTCTATATTTTTCTGAATACTGAGTACTGGTGGTTTGAATTTTATACTCAATATGAAATTTTCAAAGCAATTTAAAGAGCCCATATGTGAGCCAGTTTTGCCTATATCATGCAGTACTCGTGTCTGCTATACAAGGGATATTCAACATGTGCAGGGGTGGGGGTGTCCTTTATTACTTTTTCTGAGTTAAAGTTTAATTGGGGCCATGTATCTGAAATGAGAAAGTAAAATGCACATCGTATGATTATTCCCCTAGGTCATATCACCACGGAGTCTTAGTACTGAAAGATTAAAGGGGCACCATCAATAACACCCGAAATCCCACTATGCTGTATGTAATTGTAGGATGCAATATTCAACAATATGTTTTCTGTTCCTCGAGGGCAGTAAAACATGTGCTGCTTAAGTAAAACTTTCAGTAGTTTGAGGATGCAAAGTTTCATTGCAGCTTCAGTTTTTAACCTATCTTGATCTTACAAATACTTTGCATGTATAGTAGCATTGAAGATACTAGTTTGTGCAAAGGGAGTGTGGCTGTGGGATAGCAGGTATAGTAGGAGAGATGGTGCCTATAGTAACAGTGGATAATAGTCTCTGGGAAGGGAGTGTGACTGTGGGATAGCAGGTATAGTAGGGAGAGATGGTGCCTATAGTAACAGTGGGATAATAGTCTCTGGGAAGGGAGAGTGACTGTGGGATAGCAGGTATAGTAGGGAGAGATGGTGTCTATAGTAACAGTGGATAATAGTCTCTGGGAAGGGAGTGTGACTGTGGGATAGCAGGTATAGTAGGGAGAGATGGTGTCTATAGTAACAGTGGGATAATAGTCTCTGGGAAGGGAGTGTGACTGTGGGATAGCAGGTATAGTAGGGAGAGATGGTGCCTATAGTAACAGTGGGATAATAGTCTCTGGGAAGGGAGTGTGACTGTGGGATAGCAGGTATAGTAGGGAGAGATGGTGCCTATAGTAACAGTGGATAATAGTCTCTGGGAAGGGAGTGTTACTGTGGGATAGCAGGTATAGTAGGGAGAGATGGTGTCTATAGTAACAGTGGATAATAGTCTCTGGGAAGGGAGTGTGACTGTGGGATAGCAGGTATAGTAGGGAGAGATGGTGTCTATAGTAACAGTGGGATAATAGTCTCTGGGAAGGGAGTGTGACTGTGGGATAGCAGGTATAGTAGGGAGAGATGGTGCCTATAGTAACAGTGGGATAATAGTCTCTGGGAAGGGAGTGTGACTGTGGGATAGCAGGTATAGTAGGGAGAGATGGTGCCTATAGTAACAGTGGATAATAGTCTCTGGGAAGGGAGTGTGACTGTGGGATAGCAGGTATAGTAGGGAGAGATGGTGCCTATAGTAACAGTGGGATAATAGTCTCTGGGAAGAGAGTGTGACTGTGGGATAGCAGGTATAGTAGGGAGAGATGGTGCCTATAGTAACAGTGGATAATAGTCTCTGGGAAGGGAGTGTGACTGTGGGATAGCAGGTATAGTAGGGAGAGATGGTGCCAATAGTAGCAGTGCCCATAATAGGACAAGGCGACTTTTAATATCCTTATATTTTACAAGAAGGGGTTACCTTATTTTTTTAATACACAAGGTTCAATGAGTCATGTGACAGAAATTACATCACTTATTACATCACAATATAATTTACAGTATATTTATGGTTCTTGTGTTTTATATGTTACTAATTGTATATTAATAATTAACAAACGTTTGTTTTGCCCATTGTCCTGCCAATACTAAAGTTGCCCCCCCCAACCTGGTAACAGCAGCTAAGCTTATAAAAAAAAATATGAACAGCCTAATTTCTGGCTGATTTATAAGAAGGTGACCAATTGCATTGCCAGTCTATTGTACAGCTGGGTTATGAGGAGAACTGCTGAACATTCAAATAACAGGGGAAAGGTTGGTTGGCTGCTCCCGTGATATTTTACGTGGGGCTTTTTTTTCTATGAGGGCAGTTATAGAACAGAGAAGCTGTGTGGGTATGTGGAAGTGGAGAGTCTGCTTCCCATATGGCTCCCTTCTTGTTTCTCACATAAAGAGCTGCCAAGGACATTGTCCACTAGAGAATTGTGCATCACAAACAGTTGTTTCCGTCAAAACCTGTGACTGTAATTGTTAATGAACTACAAACCCCAGCAGCCTCTCGACATTCCATAGACTTATCCATACTGTCCTCCACTGTTGGAGAAATGATCCGAATCGGAATGTTATTTCTTCAAAGGCACCAGGGGTATTCCTACCATGAGGCTGGGCCTCTCCTTGGGGATGTATTTTGCCCAGAGGATTAATACTAGTTGCATTGAACCTTGTGCTAAGTGAAATTCTACTTTATGGTAGAGTTACAAATATAGTTCATTTCTGCACATTGCCTTAGCAGATGGACCTTATGATGTCCATCATTAGTTATGGCAAGGCCCAGAGCAAAGCAATGTAATTATGGAAGTAGCAGACCCAGAAGCTACTGGGGGGCCCTGGAGGTACAGGGAGCACAGTCCAGAACTAACTGATAAGCAGTTTCAATTAAGCATGCACTGAATCCACTATTTTGGATTCGGCCGAACCCCCGAATCCTTCGCAAAATATTCGGACGAATGCCGAACAGAATCCGAATTTGCACATGCAAATTAGGTTTTGCAAGGGGAAAACATTTTTTACTTCCTTGTTTTGTGACAAAAAATCATGCGATTTCCCTCCCCGCCCCTAATTTGCATATGCAAATTAAGATTCGGATTCTGTTCGGCCCGGGCAGAAGGATTCAGCTGAATCCAAATCCTGCTGAAAATGGCCGAATCCTGTCCAAATCCTGGATTTGGTGCATCCCTAGTTTTGTTATATGATTATGTAAAATTATATAGTTATAGTTATTTATTATTTAAATAAAGTAGGACTGTTTGATCTAAATGCCCTCAACTGTTGTTGAAGCACCCTCAACAGTTCTACTTGAACATAAATGGAAGGCCTAGAGGCTACAACCAATAGGTGTAACTGTACCCAACTCTCTCTAGATCCAACCCGTTTATACCTATTCTTCTCCCATGTCTCCTACCTAAAACTGTGCTGATCTACGAGGCCCCAGTATCTACAGGGCCCTGCTCTTTGGATAAATATGAGGTTTGGGAAAATGGGCACAACAGTGTGACTCGGGCAAATCAGGACATGGTCAAGCATGTTCTATTTGGATTAGAATTTTTTTCATTCTATATAGTTGATTAGACCCACCACCCAAAGTCACCTGGAGTCCACGGCCAACCACCCACCTGCACATGCATACTCACACACACAATATATTCCCTGGCTGAATCAGGGTGCTCCGATCTCTTATGTAGCAGTTTCCAATCTGCCCATGTCTGATGTCACTAGTGGGTAGAGCAAGTGTTGTTATATAAAGGTGGCCATACGTGTGCAGGAGAGGTCACCAAACGACTGGATCTTGCCTCAATATGCCCACCTTGAGTGGGCAATATTGGGCTGATCCAATTGTGAGCCCTAGGACCTAATGATCGGATCAAAACAACGGGAATGAAGGAGAGAGGACTACATCAACAAACTGATGCAATCCTCAATCCAACAGGATTTGTTAACTTGCCCAAATTACATCTGGTCACTTTTCAGCCAGATATTGGTCAGGGAAGTCCATCGGAGAGCCCCCGTACAGCGGCCAATAAGCTGCCAATTTGGTCTGTCAGCAGCTTTTATCGGCCAGTTCATGGCCACCTTTAGAGATCAAAGTCAGGGAAGTTTAGACCAAAGAGTCAACTGAAGACCAATGCCCACTGGGATTTTTCCTGGGACCCCAGTAGGTTAATCTCATACTAGTTGTACTTTAACACCAAGTGAAAAGCCACAGAAAGTCTTAGGCCACCTTCCCCTTCTTATAAAATGTCTTGCCCTGCTGCTGCCATCTTGATCTATTTCTACTCTCTCCAACTGCGTCTGTGCAAAGCCCCAATATAAGGACAAGGGACAGTGACCCCCTTTGTACCCAGGACATAGCAGAAGAAATAAGCCCTTTAGCCGAGAATTAGGTAGTAAAGTTCCTAGGAAACATAATGCCGAGCGGGTTAACCCGAAACTTTCTGCTGGAAGTATATGGAAATCATTATGATTTGACAGTTTTTTTTTTTTTACTTTCTACAACATTTTATAAATACAAATGATTGCCGTCATTTCCAATCTGCCCCTTCCTAAAAGCCTTTCTA